>MDKI01115433.1:0-44845 GCA_005239505.1 Nicotiana paniculata
CCCCCACCCCCCCACACACACACTCACATCTCATTTCTCTTCATTGTGACTTTCAACAATTTCTTGGCCGGTCTTCATTTCTCCACAAACTAATTATTTTGGCGTTGGTTGGTCAATCTCATTTTCTCAGTTGACGGTAGGTATGGTGGTGACAGCGTTTCCGACGATTTCTTTGGCCGGTTGAGACTATGAAATTACTGAAAACTTTCAGGGGTCGGAAGTAATAGGTTCTCAAGGAGGTCTGTTAATTTTGATTTTGACGAGTATCGCCGAGATGCCATTTTTTTCGATGAAAACCTTGTCGGAATGGTGTTGATATTTTTTGAGAAGATATGATGGCTAGTTTGGACTAATTTCTAGAGTGAGGTTTGGTTAAGAAATGTACTAGGATATGAATTGATCATCTTTGAATTTCTACCATTGGAAATAGTGGTTGGGAAAGGAAGGGTTTTGGAAGAGATATGGTGAAGAAGAAAGAAAAGAGAACAAAAATTAAAAATGTGGTAAATTAGTTTTAGAAAGGATGGGACCCAGATATTACAAATTTCAAACAATAAATGGTCATAGTATTTGACGTGGTATTCATGTCAGGCAATTGAGATACACGTTCTGAAGAGGGGTTTATTATAAGTATTTTTATCAAGTTGGAGTGCTAAAATGGAAATATCGAAAGTTCATGTATCAACTTTAAAATCCGGTGTAAGTTTAAGTAGCCCAGAAGCCATTACGCCTATATATTACATAATATATTATTATGCTCCATCTGTTTCAGTTTATGTGAACATATTGCCTTTTTAGTATGTGCAAAAAAGAATGGCTTCTTTCTGTATTTGGAAATAATTTTTCTTTATACAATGATTTATAGCCCCAAAATAATGTATGTGCATTATTTTACTCCACAAGTTCAAAATCTTCTCTTTCTTCTTAAACTTCATGCCTAAGCAAATAGATTTAAATAAATTAAAACGGAGGGAGTATATTTTAATTATATAACATACAGTTTATATACAAAATATACGGTATACAATACATTAATGGAGAAATTGGAAAAATGAATTTATAAGATAGATACTTTTAGGTAAGAGAGATATATTAGTATACGTGTTTGGAGAGAGAATCTCAAGAGAAATATATTAGGGATATGAAAAGTTATAAATTTTAAAATAAATTGTATTATATATAATTGTGTGAAAGTAATTGTAGAAAATTTGAATAAGTGCTAAAAAGATTGTATTCTATGTAAATTGTTTCACCACCATTTAAAATTTGACCTTGTTTAAAAAAAAAAAATTGCAAAAATAATTTGCGGCCAAGTGTTAGGTTTCAAAGTCCTGACGAATGGTCAGAATTTCAAATTGTGGAGCAAAATGTTCATTTGACAAATCCAAACGGCTTTCAAGCTGATGGGAAGAAATCG
Organism: Nicotiana paniculata; assembly: GCA_005239505.1. Lineage (NCBI taxonomy): Eukaryota > Viridiplantae > Streptophyta > Magnoliopsida > Solanales > Solanaceae > Nicotiana > Nicotiana paniculata. The sequence goes on from MDKI01115433.1 coordinate 1,418, forward strand.
TGACGAATCGCTAGGCGAAAATGAATTACCAGAAATTTGGCCACAAGATACTGACAAATTGCTACTTTTTTCGGTCTATAATAAGCGGCTATTTTACTTTTTTATTTTGGTCGAAAATAAGTGTTCACTTACATAATCAAGAAGGAATTAATTTTATTTTTTTCAAAATTTGCCCTTATTTACATATTCCAATGTGTCAAGGTAACAATTAATTAAGATTAATTTAGTGAATACATCTTTTTTCTCTAAGAGCTCGGGTTTCCGTAATGTGTGTAGCAAAGGTAAAATGGTCACTTATTGTGGACAAGAGAGAGCATAACTTACTGTATTTTTTTGTCACGACCCAAATCTTAACTTGTCGTGATGGCGCCTAACGCGGTACTAGGAAAGCCGACATTTACGAATTTACTCCAACACTTTTAGAAAATAGATTTAAAGCAATCTAAATAGTAACTTCTCATAAATGGATATAGAAAAATCCAAAACACAACGCGGAAAAACTCCCAAATCGGGATATCATAGAGTACATAAGCATCTAAATATCACAAGTCTAGAATTACACTGTCTATCATAGTCCGAAACTAAATACAATAAACGGAAGGATAGGGAAGGAGAAACAAGGTCTGCGAACGTCGGGCTGCTACCTCGAAGTCTCTAAAAGGATCAACTGCCAAGACCCACCGTGTCCGAAAATACCTGAATCTGCACACGAAATACATGGCGTAGCGTGAGTACAGTCAACTCAGTAAGTAGCAAGACTAAATAAAGAGCTGAAGGTGGTGATGAGCTACACAGTTATAGTTCAATTTCAGTAGTCTCAACATAGGAAAAAAAGCATGCTTTAAAGTCCGGCAATTTAAGTCAAATCCGTTAATTCATGTCAAGTTCAAGTAAAACGAGATGTAATATCTCTCAGAAATTTCAAAACAGTGATATATGGCAGCTAAGTACAATAATAATGAAATCAAATGCATCTTCTGAGACCAACAGTCACTCAGTCCTCCCATTCGCTCCAACCTCACAATCACTCATTCCTCACAGTCACTCATTCGTCTCAGTTGCTCGGCACTTGCACTCAGTAGGTACCTGCACTCACTAGGGCGTGTAGACTCCAGAGGGGATCCTTCAGCCCAAGTGCTATATCAAGCCAATCATGGCATAAATCAAGGAAACATGATGCGGTGTGCAGCCCGATCACATAATTATCCTCATAATCAGGCCCTTGGCCTCAATCAGTCATCAACCCCTCCAGTCTCTCGGGCTCTCGGAAATAATGAAAATCAGCCCAAACAACAATGATATGATGTATCAACAAGGAATAATAGAGACTGAGATATGATATGCAAGTAAAACTGAGGCTGAGTACAAACAGCAATTAGAAGGTAATTCAACATGTAACACGCCTTCTGTGGATCCCAACAGTACCAACACATAGCCTAAACATGATTTCTAACATGATTTGTAGTCAATATTCAGTAACACATGGAAAGCATATAGCTAACAACAAGTTATTCAACATCACAATTCCATGGAATGGACCAAGTCATAATTCCTACGGTGCACGCCTACACACCCATCACCGAGCATGTGCGTCATCACCAAACCAATCACAAGACATATAATACGGGGTTTCATACCCTCAGAACCAGATTTAGAATTATTACTTACCTCAAACCGAGGAAATCTCTACTCCAATACACCTTTGCCTCGCGAAACGGCCTCTGAATGCCTCGAATCTAGCCACAAACGATTTGATACAATCAACACGAGCTAAAGGAATCAATTTCATAAGAAAATATGAAACTTTAAATCAAAAGTCAAAAAGTCAACTCAAAAGTTGGGACCCGAGCCCACGTCTCGAAATTGGCTAAAAGTCATAAAATCCGAACACTCATTCGCCACGAGTCCAACCATACCAAAATTAGTCAAATCCGATCACAACTCGATCTTCAAATCCCCAAATTATAGTATATGAAGTTTCTACAATTTTTTCAAAGTTCCATCTCAAAGTACTAATTAAATGATGAAACCAATGATATATTCATGTTTAACAACCAAATTTGAGTTAGAATCACTTACTCCGATAAAATTCTTGAAAAACCCACGAAAAATCGCCACAAACCGAACTCCCAAAATCCAAGTGTGAAATAATACCCTAACCCTCATTGATATAGTACATAATATGACCACTCATTGTGCTGACAACACATTTTTTTCTGCGGCCGCAAGTCCATATTGTGCGGTCACACTTCAACGGTGGCTGCACTATTAGGCTTCAGTAAATTGACTGTAACTTTCTGTACAAATGTCCAAATGATAAATGATTTAACTTTCAGAAAATTAGATTCACAGGGCTACAACTTTCAGTTTGGATTATCTCCAAATTCCTTATAGATCAAAAGATATCAACTTCCGAATTCAGACCATCGAACTTGCAGATTTCCTCTTTCTGTGGCCGCAAGAGGATTTCTGCGATCTGCACATTTTCTCTACGGTCCGCAATTTTCCTCTAAGGTCCGCACTTTCCCTCTAAGGTCCGCACCTGAGGCTTTGCCTCAACACTCCAAAATGTTCCACCGCACTTCAAAAGTTTCAGAATATCATCAAAGTGCCGAAATGCCCAAACTCGCTCAAAACTCACCCCAAAACACCCCGAGCCACTCGGGACCCTGTCCAAATATACCAACAAGTCCTAAAATATGATACGAACTTAACCGAGCCTTCAAATCACATCAAACAATATCAGAAACACGAATCACACTTCAATTCAAGCCTATTGAAACTAAGAAAATTCCAACTTCTATAAACGATGTTGAAACCTATCAAATCACGTCTGATTGACCCCCAAATTTTTGCACACAAGTCACAAATGACACCACGGTTCTACTCTAACTTCCAGAATCGGAATCCGACCCCAATATCAAAAAGTCCACTCCTGGTCAAACTTTCCAACAAAACCAACTTTCTCCTTTTCAAGTTAATTCAACTACGGGCCTCCAAATCACAATCCGGATACGCTCTTATGTCCAAAATTAACCAACGGAGCTAACCGAAACATCTAAACTCCATTCTGGAGTCATTTACTCATAAGTCAACATCCGGTCAATCATTTCATCTTATGCTTTCAACCTTGAGACTAAAAGTCTCAATTCATTCTGAAATCTCTCCGGACTCACACTGACTAATCCAACAAGTCATATAACAACTATGAAGCACAAAAGGACTAGTAAATGGAGAAACGGGGCTACAACTCTCAAAATGACCGGCCGGCTCGTTACATTTTCAATATGCGAAAACACTGTTTAAATGGAATACTGAGTATTCATGAAACAAATTTTAGTTGGTGCATAAATTAAAGCAAGAACATACAAAAGTTTTATTTTTTCATATAATCATACAGAGAATACTACAGACGTACAAACATCCAGTTCATAGAAAATATATAAACATAAATGGATAGTATATTACAGCTGCAAACATATATTAAGACATAGCACTAGGGTTCATAATTTAACTCGTACTAGCGGTTCACAAACCCTAAAATGGTCTGGAGACTTAGCCAAATATGTTCCCCATACATATAATTGTTTCGAAATCACATAGATCAGTTGGGTATGAGCTTGAAACGAGGCTTAGAAAGGGCAGGTGCTGGATCATATCTCCCATAATCCTTTGTGTTGGCCTTAAGAAGCCTTTCATGGATTTCACTCATCTCCTCATGGTGTAATTGCTCTCCTACTGACACTTCCTGTCATGAATTAGTATTATTTATGTTACAATAGTATAAAAAAGATTAGACTATTTCAATCAATTATAACAGGCAATTAACTTGCCTTAGTTTTCCATGTTATTAGTCCTTCTGCCCCAATTAATGTGCTACAGTTTTTTTTTTTTAATCTATCTATAAAAGAATGTCACATTTCTATATTTAAAAATAACTGATCTTTGAACTTCTCATTTTTTTTCTTTAACGAAATAATTTATAGACATATACATCACAAGTTTCAAAAGTTTTTCTTTTTGTTTCGATTATTAAAACTTCGTTTCTCGCTTTTCACTCGTCAGATTTTCTTGCTTTACTCATCAATTGACAATCCAAAATAAGTAAACCAACAGCTAAAGCAAACCTTATAATGAGTTCCACCCAGCTCTTCTTTCTCAAAGTTGCGTACAAATCTTGACTGTCGACCTGCATCATAGTTCAAAACGAAAAACTTGTATAAAAAGCGCCATAGACTCACTTTGCCTGCTTTTTCTGCGTTAGATTTATAGAAAAGTAAAAAAGGAATTGATTGACAGACAGCTTATGAAAATGACCACACTTTCACAATAATTTAACTCGACTAAAGAAATAATCTAGTTCCTTCTACTTGAGATGGTATATATAGACCTAAATACAAGACTAGAATTTCATAAAACTATATTTTGCACAACCAAAGTTGACTACTTAGAGCACTGCATGCAGTGATGTTTCTTTGGCTTTTTCTCTAGTACTAGAATTAGTACTCCTTTCATTCTACATAAAACATAGAATTTTCACAAATCGTAAAATAAAAGTTACATATATAGAAACTACATAAACTTATACAAGCCACAATAGTATGTAATTTAATATATTTAAAAGGTATTTGCTTGTTTCACCAAAAGACGTTGCAGAAAACATGGTCATAGAAAACCTTCTTTGACTCTATAAATAGTAAATATGTCACACAAAATGGAACAAGGGAATATATGTTATTTCTTTGGATAAGACTTATTTGCGTTTAATAGCACGAAGGTATCGATGGAAACAAAATAGTAACTATAAGTTGGCATAATGTTGGAAGAGAGGTTTAATTTTTCTTGGTAAGAATAGGTAAGAAGTCATTCGACTGAATATATAAACCTACCTGCACATGAAGTTGACAAGAGAGAAGTAGAAATGAGAAGGAAGAAAAGACCAATTTTCTTGAGTAGCATGAGACCATCCATTTGCTCTCTTTTCTTTCTTTCTCTTTTTTCGAAATGATCATAGAAGCAATGATGATACCTAACTCTCTCTATTTCACCAGAGAACATTCAAATTATGTGTATTTGCTTTAAAGCTTAGACAGAAAATGATTACTAATATTTTACTGTAAAGAATTCAATCCTTATACTTTATTGTTTTATATAATTATAACATGGAAAGATGAGAGAGACGCCACTTTTCTTTTGTTGGGACACCAAGTCTAATGAGTTAGTCATAGTGGATTAATATACTACTACTTAATTACTAACAATTAAGTTTCATTATGCCCCCTTTGTTTTTAGCACGAAAGGTTGTCTTCATAATTTCGAAATCTCCTTGCAAATTGCCCCTCAAACATCACATCCAAATATTCTTCCTCCATGTCATATTTTCTAAATCTCCACGCACACACTCGTATAGACAGTGGCGAAGCCAGAATTTTCATTAAGAGAAGTCAAAACATAACGAAATAAACTTACCAAGAAGTCAAGGGATATAATTATATAGTATATATACATATTTTTTAAGATCACCGAGTTAAACAGTGTAATTTTCTGACGAAAGGGTATCGATTGACACCCCTTAGGTGCATGTGGCTCCGCCACTGCGTGTAGATACTGATCATTTTAACATCAGGACGCTAAAAAGAAAGTAAGAAGAAACAGGGAATTAACATAATGGACATGATTTACTTAATTAGACAAATTTGAATTGCTTTTTAATTTATTTACAAAAGAATTGTTTTATGACATTATGTGAGATTCTGGCAACGTTGTTTGATTTTTTGTACAAAAAATAGTTTAGTAACTTTCTGGATATAGAAGTTGTGTGACCATCCTTGAAATTAGATCTTTAAGGTTTACAAAAGAATGAATTTTTTCTTTGTAAAAAAATAACAATACTATTAGGAGAAGTCAAGATAATAAAAACAAAAATATAACAGCATCAATGGAAAACGGGAATACAACAATAACTTTGCACACAACTATAGAAGAAAAAATACAGTTCACAAAAATTCTCCTTCTTGTATAAGGATGACAAAAGCAAGAACTAACAACAAATTATAAAAAATATTCTAATAAGAAAATACTGTGAATATACAATAGGTCCTAAATTAATGCAAGTACGAAGACGGAGTTTTTCAATAAATAAAAAATTAATCGGGTCAATAAATATTAAAATGATAAAATCCAATAAAAAACTTCAGAGCTCAATAAGAAAAATGTTATAAAGCTCAATTGACAAGGTCATGATTGTCTTTCTAATTGGTATTTTAAAAGATGAAATAGGAATTAATTAGTATTCAGAGGTGAGTAGTGCTTTCAATTATCCAAGAAGACAAATACTACCCACCAAATGCCACTTTTAAAGGGAAGTGGCGATGGTGGAGGATAAAGAGAAGCACACTACTATCCTCCTTTTAATATTCAAATGATTCTAGTGCTAGTATTTGATAATTTCCTGCAAATCACTGATTTAAAGGGACACATATATTAAAATTAATAATTTGCTGATCTTTCTATCGATCGGGCTGCTGTACAGATTGAGCTAACCGACTTTGGGATATCAAACTTAAATTGTAACGTTTTGCACAATGATCAACCAAGGTGATTTTTATATAAATAATAAAAACAGAAGAAGAGCGAGCTACTCCTAGAAAATAAAGTGGTGAAAGAAAATATATTGTTCTGTTTCAAAAAGATTTACACTATTTTTTTATTAATCTCTTTCAAAAAAATTAACACTTTTCAATATTTTCTTAATAAGAAGCATTTATAGCTAAATAAGTGATACAACAAGCTTCAAACCATAAGATTCAAAAATTTTACGGCCGCACAAATACTATCGCTTATCTCAAAAGTCTTCTCTTATTGATTAAAATTTATGTCAAGTCAAACTAACACAATCATTTGCGGTCGTGATTACAAGTGTACAATTATTGACCAAACATCTTTGACTTAGTAAAGGATGCAGATGCAGAGTTGGGATCCTGAATCAATCATGTGATGAAAGTGATGATTGTCTTGTTGGCTTAAACATAAAATGATCATCATTTTTTATCGAAGTTGATTTCGTTATATGACGGTATGATTAAATTGTTTAATTAGATATGAATATTTAGAGTTGATCACAGTCAATATTTTTAATAAACGACCTCGAATCGGTGTTTTAACGATTCCAGTAGGTTTGTACGATGGTTTTTGGACATGTACGCATGTGTGGTTGGCTCCTGGGAAACCCGAGGGATTTTCGGTATGTTATGTTGAAAGTTGGAAAATGAGTTTAAACTTTGGAAAATCTTGAGTTTTAATGATTCATTCTTGATATTTGATATTTTTTTTGATTACTTGAGCAAGCAAGTGAGTTTTTATGATACAAGAAAGTGATTTTGTATGATGTTATTACACTTGTTGTGAATGTTTGAATTGGAGCCCATGGGGCTCTCGGGTGAGTTTCAGATTGATTTCAGATCAACTTGAGTTAGCTAGTTTTTCTGTTATATCTCAGTGCTTCGCGATCGCGAAGAGGAAACTTGGGACTAGGGTAGTTTACTACGCAAATGCGAGGCAAAGCTCGCGAACGCGAAGGGTTGGGGGGTGTCCTTCGCGAATGCAACAGACCTCATGCGAACGGGTAGGCTTGGGATGTTTGGGGAGGGAAAGTGAGGTCTCCATTGCGAATGCGATCTCTTGATTTCGAACGAGGAGGCTTGGCTGGGGTGATGTCTTTACGAATGCGGTGCGAACCTCGCGAAAGCGAAGGCCAATTGGCTTGTGTACTTCGCGAAAGCGACAGGTGCTCTGCAAACGCGAAAAGCACCTAATGCCTAGTTATATTAGAAGCTGAAATTGAGATTTCATTAGCTTTCACCTTTTTTGAGACCTAGAGCACTAATCATCCATTGATTTTATCCTTAAATTCAGTAGTTTAAAGGTAGAAATTATAGGTTTTGGGTAGAATTTAGGAATTTGGTGGAGTTAAGATTTAGACCTCAAATAGAGGTCAGATTTCAAAAAAAATCATGTATCCGGACGGAGGTGAATGGGTATTTGAGGTTTGGTCTGGATATTAGATTTTGAACAAGTGGGCCAATGGTTGAATTTTGTTGACTTTTTTAATTTCATTAAAAAATGAACCTCTTATCACTTGTGGGTAGTTTTCAAAGCTTGTTTCGAATTGTGTGAACTATATTTGACTAAATTCAATTGGTTTGAGGCGTGGTTGATTACTGATTTGACTCCGGAAAGACGTAAGTGTCGTGGTTAACTTTAACTTGAGGAAATTAGGATTTGTTTGGTCTATTTGCTACATAAATTATGTGTGGGGACGTCGTATATGCGAGGTGACAAGTGTATATGCATTGTCTTGAGTTAAAGAATGCAAGCGAAATATGCCTTATTTGTACTATGTTTTTCACTTATTATGCCTTCAATGCCTCAGATAGATCGTTTATTCTTTGCCTATTCGCTTTCGTGTTTATTGCTTATGTTAAAATTGTTGTGATATTGAAATTTGAGTTTTCTTATTCTAACACTATTGTTGAGGTTGAAATTTGCTTCGCACCTTACTTGGTATTTATGTGGTTGTTGTTGCTGCTTGGTGAGGAAGAGTAAATAGCATGAAGGGTGTTGCCATGCCGCATTTGCATATTGATATCATTGATTGAGTGAATGTGAGGATAAAAAAATGAAGGGTGATGTTGTGCACATGCTTATTTATCATGAGACTTTAAAGCACAAAGGGTGATACCGTTCATATGAATATTTATTACGATCATGTAAGGACGAAAGTGAAAGCATGAAGGGTGGTATCGCGCACTTACATTTATCTGATATGGTGAGGATGAAAGTAAAAGCACGAATGGTGGTTCCGTGCGAGTTTGTTGAATTCGTTGTTTGATATTTGGTAATATGAATTTTTACTTGGTGGTTTCGTTCCCCATTTTGGAAATAGGTTATTTCATGATTCTTTATTTACTGTTTCCGTCTGTTGTCCCCTATACTTTCTTTATATCGTTGTTTCATTTGACTTTTTACTTGTTATTCCTTTATATATATAACTTCACATGTTTATTGCTGGTGTCTTGTCTTAGCATCGTCACTATGTCGTCGATGTTAGGCTCGACACTTACGGGGTATATTGGGTCAGTTGTACTCATATTACACATATGCACTTGTTGTGCAGATCCTTACATCTGTACCAGTAGAGTCTTGAGAGGTACTTAGCAGATACCAGACAAGGATTCGACGTAAAGCTGCATCGCATTCACAGGCCTTAGCGTCACTTTCCTATTTTGTTGTAATGTTTCTATTTTGTTTCGGACAGTATTGTATTTCTTTATGAACCTTGCATTTAGTTTGACTTTGAAGCTCATGTATTTAAGACACCAAATCCTGGGGTGGTTTACGTTGGTTATTGATTCTAGAACTTACTCTGTTATCACAAAGTTATTTTTATGTTATGTTATTTGTTCAGTTGTTATATATTTACTGCTTTTCTTCGTATTATTTTTTCTGTTGGCTTGCCTAGCGAGCGGTGTTAGGCACCATTGATCACGCCCAACTCTAGTCCTAAAAAGGATAAGCGGTCGCTGCAAATATAATCCGGTCTAAAAGTCCGGAGTCGAATCCCACAGAGAACTAAGGTTTCGCTATAATTTTTCAATATTGCTAATAAACACAAGTACAAACAATTTCCTAATTATAGAGATTATAATATTTATTTCTAACCAATTAACTAAGAAACTAAAGTAGTAAATTAACAACTAAAGATGCTAAGGATTGGAGATTAAATTTAGGAGGTCTAGAGTTATGATTTCCCCAACTGTCGGAATCCTTCCCGCAATGTTTTCTATAATTTCGCTTATGTATTCTCTACAAGTCGTGAGCACTTTAGGTGCCGTAATTCTCTCTCGAGAAACTACAATAATTTACTCGATATATTCTCTCGAACTACGCTAGTTGACTTTATCTAACCGCTCATTATGACCACGTCAAGGCTTTGTTCTTTCTAAACCTATCTTTAAACATGCTGTATTGATTTCTCACATACGTTAGGAGTGACGTTGTTCAACAACCACCTAAATATGTATCCTTTCTCAAGCAACACATAATAAATAGGCACAGTCAATCGATGGCCATTCAATCAACAACAATAAATACGTAGTTGAACCAGTAGAAAATTCCAGCGGCTCAAGTATATAAAAATATAACAAGAATTTATCCTACAAAAGGTTCCTTCAAAACCCTAGATAATAAATTATCTATTCATAATAGTATGTAAAACTACAATAATAGAAATCATAACCAACAATGAAAAATAGGAAGAGGAAGGAAAAACTCGTAGAAGAATTCCCCGCCTTGCTCCTATTGTGTCTCTGCCTCCTTAGGTCGAATTTGTGTCAAAAGTATGTCCAATCTCTGTCTCAAATTTGTGCAATCTCCCAAAAATAACGTTCTACCATGTATATATACCAAGTAGGATGGGGTCCAAACAATTATACCTTCTCCTACGAGAAAAAGGACAAGTTTCCAGGCCTGGACGCTCGCGGTCACGGTCATGGTCGCGGTCAACCGCGGTCCGGGCGCGGTCATTTACCAACATTCTGTCTCAGTCCGCGTCAGGTCCACCGTCGCGTTTTCGACCACGTTTTTTCACCCTGTTCCGTTTGAAATTTGAAAACATGTAAAATTTGGAAGTTGTAGTCCTTTTAGTTAGATTTCCAAACATATATTATATAGCCCAAATGGAGTTCTGAGAAAAAAGTTATGTTCGTTTTACTAGACAGTGCGCAATATGCCTACTCGAGTCTTCGTTTGTTCTTACTATCAAATTTGACCCCCGAACACGATCCCGACTTAATTCCTTGGGCTTTTACTCAGACTTCAAAGCTCCAAATCACTCGAATTTATTCCATAATATCTACATAGCTCGGAATTACTCCTACACGGCATAAAATACATAATTAGTGCAAAACACTAGCGATTAAACCTCAAACTCAATTAAAGTGCAGCAAATTAGAGTGTAATAAGCGACTAAAATACGCAATTATAGCCTATCATAAATACCCCACACTTAAACTATTACTTGTCCTCGAGTAATCAAACTACACTTTATATAGACACGACCTTTTTTTAAAACAATTCTCCTAACTCATCACACCAAGAATATTTAAAATAGACTAAGCACAAAAGCGTAACATCTTCACCTCATGATTTGACTCACAAGTACCATGCATTATTCACAACTCACCCACTTACTCCAACATAGAGTTCACTGACATTACCTTTCCTTTTGTGAATCAAGTGCCCTCACACAACAAAAGAGAGTAGTTCCACAAAATAAAATTTAAGAACACTTAGGAACTCAAGATAGAAATAATTCACTCACTCTTAGAAATAATATTCATATGCCACAAAAGATGCACCATAGGCTTGCCCGTAGTGTACTACTCTACTAATTGAGCTTATTCAGTCTAGGATCAAGTAGGACTTTATTTGGTTGTAATGTAGGCTGCGGGACAGGTAGGATACGTTTAGATATAAGAGTGACTACACCTCCTAAGCACTTTAATACATATACTTTAACATTCAAACCTCATACTTATGTCAAACCAAACTCCACCTTCACATCAATGTATATTACCCCATACTTCTTTAAGAACAATTACATCAAGAGCCACCACTTATCAAGAATTTTTTTTTTAACAACAATACAACTTTTTTTTTTTTTAAATGGCTCTTAGTTTTTCAAAACAGTACACATTTCTCCTTATTTCATTAGTCCACTCAAAAGCCAAACCAACCACCCCACACTTAAACTTTTACATAAATCATCACAATTCAAGTGCTCATGAGAGGTTAGTAGGTTCATATAGATGGTTAATTCAAACAAATGGGTAAGACTTGTAATATGGTTGCCAAAGAAACAGGATTACAGGCTCAAAGGGGTTCTACGATACATAACAATTAGGCGAGTAAAATATACATATTTGGCTCAACAAAGAAACTCCTATATCACTTCCAAGACTGAACAAAATTACTATTTCGCTTTACAAACACACGGGGCAAGTTCTAGACATCAAATGAAATGCATAGAATAACACACAAACCTCACACACACATCGCACATAACTCACTCAGAATTGGTTTCATCAAGACACTCTAGTCAAAGCAGTTAAGCAAATTTAAAATCATACAATTTAAGGTACTTATACAAGAGTCAACAACTGAGCCTAAGCATCACAGCCAAAGTACTCACTATTCTCAAGGCATAAAAAAATCAAGAGATATTGCTTCAATTCAAAACACAACACAATGGCGCCTCTTCCTAAAAAAATATATTAACTACACCCAGTTCAAACAAAACCCTTGAAAAAGAACTGCGGCATAAAGAAAAACCAAGGGGGATTGCTACACTACCTAACAAAATAAAATATTTTTTTAGACTTAAATCCCTCAAGAAAATTGTCTAATAGATCCATCGTCAGGAAAAGTCCAATCTTTTCTATTTTTGTCCAAAAAAAAATTATTCAATTAAACTAACACAACTAAAATAGCATGAAAAGTCATCGAGACGATCTCCTCACCCCACACTTTAAATTGTGCATTGTCCCAAATGCACATCATAACTATAAGAGGGTAAAAGAAACTCCCTGGTAGGCCAAAGGCCGAAGCACTAGTATCTCATGGGATACTCAGACTTCTCCCAGGCCTGGTCTTTCATGCGGGTACCTCACACTTAGTTCCAACCATCTGGTTTGCGATAGCATCCTTCATATGGATTTGCATTCCATGCTCCTAAAAATCAAAAATCAACACTACAAGAATAATACAATAATAAAAAAAATATAAAATAAAATAAAATAAAAATAAAAAATAAAGCTGGGTTACCTCCCAACAAGCGCTTGAGCACGACGTGAATCACTTTTTGCCTCCACCTTGAGCTTATAAATTGAACCCCAAGTTTTGATTCAAGCTTATAATTATGGTCATGGGGAGGTGGAACGAATCTAACTGGCCCAAGGAAATAATGTAGTATTCTGCACTCCTTGGCCTTTGTATGAGGTATGTAATCTTGACTTTCTGGCAAGAAGAATTCTAGAATATATTCACCTTGTTCCTCATTCCTTGACTCCTCAATTGGTTCGGATGACTCTATTTACATATCATCATCCAAACATAATGTGGAAAAATGCTTAGAGTGTGGACCAATGCGCTCAAACACATGAACTTCAGGGCATTCAACATCCTCAACATCAATGATACTAGAGTCAACAAAATTTATATCCTTAAAGTCCTTGGCTGGCTCTAGTCTCACTTTTTCAATATCGACATCCTCAAATTGTAGTTGGCTAGGTTGTTAATGTTCTACTCTGAACTCCCCAATTAACACCTCAAATTCATGCCCTTCGTGGCTACTATCCTCAATATTGGCTTGTTGAGCATTAAAATCTCCAACCACTTGACTCAATTGAGCCTCCAACTTGCGAATAGTTGCCTCTTGCGTTTCTAGCTGCAATTGTTTCTCATTATTTTGTTCCAGAGGCACTTTAACATATCCTTGAACTCCTTCAGGTCTGCATCCCCAGGTTCTTTATTCCTATTAACTTCACAATAAAAGGTAGAACCATCATAGTAAAGGGTTGGGGGAAGATAATAAATATAAGCATAACCATAAAAGTGACCATTTTGACCACCACACATATCTCACACATTCCACACATAAGATTGAGTTGGTGCACATACCTCGCTCTCGAAAATATTTTGATAATTTTGTCCTGGGTGGTTTCCTCCACAATATGCATAACGAGGATCAAAAGTGGAATTACCAACATCCATATTCTCATAATTCCATGATGCCATGTTTTTCAAATTAACAAATAAAACTAAAATAAAAAAATAAAATTAAATACTGAAAAGAAAATTCAAACTTGAAACCTAGCAATATGTAACAGCTACACCGTTAGTTACCCGGCAACGGCGCCAAAATTTGATCACACCCAACTCTAGTCCTAAAAAGGATAAGCGGTCACGGCAAATATAATCCGGTCTAAAAGTCCGGTGTCGAATCCCACAGAGAACTAAGGTTTCGCGATAATTGTTCAATATTGCTAAGAAACAGAAGTCCAAATAATTTTCTAATTATAGAGATTATAATATTTATTTCTAACTAATTAATTAAGAAACTAAAGCAGTAAATTAACAACTAAAGATGCTAAGGGTTGGATATTAAATTTTGGAGGTCTAGAGTTATGATTTTCCCAACTGTCGGAATCCTTCCCGCTACGTTTTCTATAATTTCGCTTATGTATTATCTACTGGTCGTGAGCACTTTAGGTGCCATAATTCTCTCTCGAGAAACTACAATAATTTACTAGATATATTCTCTCGAACTACGCTAGTTGGCTTTATCTAACCGCTCATTATGACCACGTCAAGGTTTTGTTCTTTCTAAACCTATCTTTAAACCTGCTGTATTTGATTTCTCACATACGTTAGGAGTGACATTGTTCAACAACCACCTAAATATGTATCCTTTCTCAAGAAACACATAATAAATAGGCAAAGTCAATCGATGGCCATTCAATCAACCACAATAAATACGTATTTGAACAAGTAGAAAATTCCAGCGGCTCAATTATATAAAAATATAACAAGAATTTATCCTACAAAAGGTTCCTTCAAAATCCTAGATAACAAATTATCTATTCATAATAGTATGTAAAACTACAATACTAGAAGTCATAACCAACAATAAAAAATAGGAAGAGGAAGGAAAAACTCGTAGAAGAGTTCCCCGCCTTGCTCCTATTGTGTCTCTGCCTCCTTAGGTCGAATTTGTGTCAAAAGTATGCCCAATCTCTATCTCAAATCTGTCCAATCTCCCAAAAATAACGTTCTCCCATGTATATATACCAAGTAGGATAGGGCCCAAACAATTATACCTTCTCCTACGCGAAAAAGGACAAGTTTCCAGGCCTGGACACTCGCAGTCGCGGTCAACCGCGGTCCGGGCGCGGTTATTTACCAACATTCTGTCTTAGTCTGCGTTAGGTCCGCGGTCGCGGTTTAGACCGCGTTTTTTAACCCTGTTCCGTTTGGAATTTGAAAAAACGTAAAATATGGAAGCTGTAGTCCTTTGAGTTATCTTTCCAACCACATATTATATAGCTCAAATGGAGTTCCGAGAAAAGAGTTATGTCTATTTTACTAGACAGTATGCAATATGCCTACTCGAGTCTTTGTTTGTTCTTAACTATCAAATTTGACCCTCGAACACGATCCCGACTTAATTCCTTGGGATTTTAATCAGAATTTAAAGCTCCACATCACTTGAATTCATTCTATAACATCTACATAGCTCGGAATCACTCCTACAAGGCATAAAACACACAATTAGTGCAAAACACCAGCGATTAAAGCTCAAACTCATTTAAAGTGCAGTAAATTAGAGTGTAATAAGTGACTAAAATACGCAATTATAGCCTATAATCAACAATCACGACCCTAATTGGTTAGGATTTTTGGTCGTGATAAGTTGGTATCAGAGCGCTAGGCTTCCTAGCTCTCACGAGTCATGAGCAAGCTTAGTAGAGTCATGAGGATCGGTACAGAGACATCTATACTTATCTTCTAGAGGCTGTAAGGCTTTAGTAAGTTTCACTTTCTTTGTTTCTCTATCATACGATTTTATTCTATCACTGAATTTGAATCATTCTTCTCTTAATCTCTCACAAATGGCAATGACATGTACGACATTTATTACTGATCAGGAGCCGGAGTCCCAGATTGCAGCCACTACCAAGGGTAGGGTCTTGGGCCAAGGTAGAGCCAGAGGCAGAGGTAGATCTCAACCTAAAGCACGTGCAAAAACACCTATTGTTGAGCCTCAAATAGAGAGGGAAGAGGAGATCCCTGTTCTGATAGCGCAATTAGACCAACTCAGGCCCCAAAGGGGTTCAGTGTTGCCCCCGTGCTTGAAGACGCTTTAATCCGCCTTGTTGGCCTTTTGGAGAGTGTGGCCCAGGTCGGCGTGTTACATATGGAACCATTCATCTCTCAAGCTTGGAGAGGAGCCCAGACTCTCGCTACTCACACTGCAGAGCAGGTGGCTCACGAATATCAGACCCTAGCAGTCCTACCAGTTGGGGAAGCTCAGCTCATTGTTGCTACACAGTTAGGGGAGGGACATGCGATGTCATATGAGGGTATGAAGAGGTTGGACAAGTTCACCAAGTTTTTTCCCATGCACTTTGGTGGTACACCTTTTGAGGACCCCCAGGTTTTCTTGGACCATTACCATGAGGTATTGTGTGACATGGGTGTTGTGGAGTCCAACTGAGTTGACTTTGTAGTTTTTTAGATGCATGGCTCTGCCAAGAGGTGGTGGTAGGAGTATGTTGGGGCAGACGAGCAAGTTTACCTCCTCCCACTTGGGCTCAATTCTCACATCTGTTCTTGGAGAAGTTCATCCCTTTCAC
Organism: Nicotiana paniculata; assembly: GCA_005239505.1. NCBI lineage: Eukaryota > Viridiplantae > Streptophyta > Magnoliopsida > Solanales > Solanaceae > Nicotiana > Nicotiana paniculata. The sequence continues at coordinate 17,890 of MDKI01115433.1, forward strand.
TCAGAAAGAGGACTTCTACTATTAATTTGAGCGCCTCCAACAGGGTGTGATGACCCAAAAGGTCATCCCGCGTAATTTTAGCTAAATTTGTGTTCCAAGGCCATAAAAACCTCCTTTTATCTTACTTCGATGTGCGTGCACAGCCCGGGCGTGTAGCCGGGAAGCCGTTATGTGGAAAATTGATAAAATGATGATTTTGTATTAAATATTTGAGTAAAGTTGACTTTGGTCAACATTTTTGGTAAACGAACCCAGACCCGTGATTTGACGGTCACGGAGGGTCCGTAGGAAAATATGGGACTTGGGCGTATGCCCGGAATCGAATTCCGTGGTGCCAAGTTCAAGAAATGAATTTTTGAAAAAAATTGTTTTCTGAAAAATATAAAGGTTTTTGAAAATGAGATTTGATGTGAAACTTGTGATACCATGCCCGTATTATGGTTCCAGATCCCGGAACAGGTTCAATATGTTTTATATGTATTATCTGTGAAATTTGGTGGGAAACAGACGTAGTTTGACGTGATTCGGATCGAAAATGAAAAATTTAGAAGTTTCAGAAGTTTAAAGGACTTTCATTGATTTTGAGGTTTAATTCGATGTTCATGATGTTATTTTAGTGTTTTGGTTACTTGAATAAGTTCGTAGGATGTTTTTGAGGTTGTGTGCATAATCGGTTGGAAGCCGCGAGGGCTCGGGTGAGTTTCAGGTGGGTTCTGGGGTGTTTAGAGTTGAAAATTCAGTGCTGGTGCACCAGTTCTGGTGCACCCGCACCTGCGAGCCTTGGGCCGCAGGTGCAAGACAGCAGGTGCCGATAAGCAGCCGCAGGTGCGGTCCAGCCCAGCCAGCCCAATTCCGCAGTTGCGACCCATTCTTCGCATAAGCGGTTCCGCAGGTGCGGCAGTACCTCGGCAGGTGCGGCCCTTAGTGGCTTAGCCCATTTTCTGCAGGTGCGATGGATTTTCCGCACCTGCAAAATCGCAGGTGCGACCCATGCACCGCAGGTGTGAGGGTCGGGCAGTGGTTAAGCTAGATGTTCATCCGATTCTTCTTAATTTTCTTCACCAAAATAGGAGACCAAGGGCGATTTCCTCTAGAGAGTTTCTTCCCAAATCGTAGGTAAGTAACCCCTAACTAGTTTCTTTCAACTTCCTAATGATTTCATCAACTTTTATCAAGAATTCCAGGGTTTTAATGGTAGAAAATTGGGGATTTGGGTAGAGTTAGGGCTTTTTGATTATTTGGGAATTTGACCTCGTTGTGGGGTCGGATTTCGAAACAAATGATATATTCGGGCTCGTGGGGGATAAGTGATCGGGTTTTGGTCAGAACCTCGAGTTTGGACCAAGCCGGCCCGGGGTCGAATTTTGGTATTTTTGGGAGAATTATGGGAAATGTATAAATAGGCTTCGGGATTGAGTTATTGAATTATTATTGATGTTATTAAGTCAATTATGTCTAGATATTATCGTTTGGGAGTCGGATCAAGAGGAAAGGCTGTGATTGAGGCTTGACTTGCATTCTTGGAGCCGAGGTAAGTGTTTGGCCTAAGCTTAGCTTGAGGGAATAGGTATAGAGTCTTATTTGCTATGTGTAATTCATGTCCGATGTATAGGTGAAGTAACGGTACCTATATGTTGTGGTCAAGCATACCCGTAAGTCGATTTTGATGAGTTGTTTAATGTTCTTTGATATTCTCCGTGTTGTGAATTATTGGGAACCTTGAAAGTGGTACCTTGAGGTCACTTCATGACGTAGAAAGTTATTGACTATGTGGTCGGTCGAGGAGTTTTACTGTTGACATTATACCTCTGAGTGAGATTGGTTATAGCTGAGTCCCTTGCTGGGACAGTAGAATTTTGTTGATTATTTCTGAACATTTGAAATGTCATATTGTTAAACTTTCATATCAATTGTTGCTTTTACACTCACCATGCACGAGGGAACATTCCGTGCCGAGTGATTATTATTTATGCACGAGGGAACATTCCGTGCCGATGAATTATATTTATGCATGAAGGAACGTTCCGTGTTGATTGATTATTATTTATGCGCGAGGGGACATTCCGTGCTGATTGATTATTATTTATGCGCGAGGGGACGTTCTGTGCTGATTGATTATTTTTTATGTGCGAGGGGACATTCCGTGTCGTGTTTATGATATATATATATGTACGAGGGGACATTCCATGCCGTGATTGTGATGTTTTATGCACGAGGGGACATTCTGTGCCATGTTTATGTTGTTTATGCATGAGGGGACATTCCTTGCCATATTTTATATTGTTATGCACGAGAGGACATGCCGTGCCGTTTCTTTTCACTGTTTAATTCGTGTTGTCAATCCTCGCTATTATTTTCGGATATTTTAGACTGTTGTTTTATTTCCGTCATTTCAATATTTTCTATCTTTTATCACCAACATGTTCTTCCTCGTAACTGTATTCTTGTTTATTTTTCTGCAATACCAATAAACTACACAGGTACAATTTGTTGTCGTGTCCTAGCCTCTTCACTACTTCGTCGAGGTTAGGCTCGTCACTTACTCAGTACATGGGGTCGGTTTTACTGATGCTACACCTGCACTTCTTTATGTTGTGCAGATTACGCAGCCGGACCCAGTGGACATCGCTAGTGGGAGTGTCCTTCAGTCCATTTCAGACGACACCGAGGTAGTTCCGCATGGCCTTCGTGGATCTCGACGTCCCTGTCTATCTTTCATTCTGTCATTTTTGTGTTTTTCAGAAAGATACATCACTTTATTTTCAAACTGTTGTTTTTAGTCAAATCTTAGAATGGTTCGTGAGGTTGTGACTCCACTTATGGGTTGTACTTAAAGGGATTTATGCGTTATTAGCTATTGTTATTTATAATTATGTTAATGCTTCCACACTTTATTTCAATTATCTAGTCAGTGTTTGTTATTTTCAATTGTTAATAAATCAATTTAGTTAACATGTTGGCTTGCATAGCGGGTGTAACGTTAGGCGCCATCACGGCCTAAAGGTGGGATTTCGGGTCGTGACAAGTTGGTATCAGAGCGCTAGGTTGCTTAAGTCTCACAACTCACGGACAAACTTGGTAGAGTCTGAGGGATCAGTACGGAGACGTCTGTACGTATCCCCCAGAGGCTTCAAAGTTAGGAATAACTTCACTTTTCTTCTTTTCTGTCGTGCGATTTTAATTCTAAATGCTAATTGAGTTTCGATTCTATTCTCTCGCAGATGGCGAGAACGCGTTCTTCCGCATCTACCGATCAACAGCCCGATTCTCCTGTTGCAACTCCTACGAGGGTCGAGGCCGTACTAGAGGCCGAGGCAAGGGCAGGGCTAAGCCTAGAGCAGCAGCCCCAGTAGAGGACCCACAGGTAGACTTTTCCGGTGAGGTTCCTACTCAGACAGTTCCAGTTGGACTAGCTCAGGTCCTAGAGGGGTTCATTGCCATCCCGATGCTTCAGGACGCTCTAGTCCGCTTAGTGGGACTCATGGAGAGTGTGGCTCAGGCCGGTCTTCTTCCTAATGCACCATCCGTCTCTCAGGCTGGAGGAGGGACCCATACTCCTGCTACTCGCACACCAGAGCAGCTAGATCCTCAGTTCCAGTCTCTGGTACCTCAGACGGCCGGAGTAGCTCAGCCGGGCATTGTGGCCCCGACAGTTGAGGGAGCAGCTATGTCAGTAGATGCTTTATGGAGATGGATTCACCAAGTTATTCACTACTACATTTACTGGTGCACCATCAGAGGATCCCCAGGATTATTTGGACAGTTGTCATGAGGTTCTTCGAAACATGGGCATAGTAGAGTCCAATGGAGTTGACTTTGCTACTTTTCATCTTTCGGGTTCCGCCAAGACTTGGTGGAGAGACTATTGCTTGACCAGGCCAGCTGGGTCTGCACCATTGACTTGGGCTCAGTTCTTCGAGTTATTCGTGGGGAAGTTCCTTCCAGCTACTTAGAGGGAGGATCTTCGGAGGCAGTTTGAGCGCCTCCAGCAGGGATCTATGTCTGTCACTCAGGACGAGACCAGGTTCATCACTCTAGCTCGGCATGCCATTATGATACTCCCCACTGATCGTGAGAGAGTGAGGAGGTTTATTGAGGGTTTGGCTCAGCCTATCAGGCTTCAGATGGCCAAGGAGTCAGGTACTGATATTTCGTTCCAGGATGCGGCCAATGTGGCCTGGAGGATTGAGATGATTATGTCACAGGGTGGTGGTCAGGGGGTTGACAAGAGGCCCCGTCACTTCAGTTGTTTCAGTGGAGCCTAATTTGGGGGCAGGGGTTCTTCAGAGAGAGGTCATCCTCCCATACCCTATCAGTCAGCACTTCAGGTAGCTCACAGTGCACCGCCAACTCCTATTGGTGCACCTTCAGTACATATCAGTGCACCGCCGCTTCCAGGGTGGTTATCAGGGTCGACAGGGCCAGTTCCAGAGTCAGCAGCCACGTCAGCGGAGGCCTTGTTATACTTGCGGTGGATTGGGGTGGTTATCAGGGTTGACAGGGCCAGTTCCAGAGTCAGCAGCCATATCAGTAGAGGCCTTGTTATACTTGCGGTGGATTGGGGCATATTTCTAGGTTTTTCCCCCGAGGTTCTGGTGGGTCTCAGTATCAGGGTTCCAGTGCCATGGTTCCCGCATCAGGCGCACCCCCACCCCCTCAGCTAGCTAGGGGTTGCGGTCGGGGTGCCAGAGGTAGAGGTCAGACCCATAGAGGTGGAGGACATGCCACGAGAGGTAGAGGTCAGGCCACAGTAGGTCGACCCAGAGATGATCAGGTTAGAGGGGCTCAGCCCCGGTAATATTCTTTTCCTGCCAGGCCTGATGGTGAGGTTTGTGATGCAGTTATTATAGGTACGGTTTTAGTTTGCAGCCGAGAGGCTTCGGTGTTATTTGATCTGGGTTATACATTCTCCTATGTGTCTTCATATTTTTCCCCTTATTTGAGTATGCCCCGTGATTCCTTGAGTACTGATGTGCATGTGTCTACACCGGTGGGTGATTCTATAGTGGTAGATCGAGTCTACCGTGCTTTCTTAGTAGTCATTGGTGGTTTGGAGACTCAGGTTGATCTTTTGCTTATTGATATGGTTGACTTCAATGTTATATTGGGGATAGATTGGTTATCTCCCTATTATGTTACTCGTTTGGAGTGGAGGGGGACTCCTAGTCATTCTTCTGGTAGAGTCATTTCTTATATGAAGTCTCGGCGCATGGTCGAGAAGGGTTGTTTGTCCTATCTGGCCTATGTTCGTGATTCTAGCGCCGAGGTTCTTTCCTTGGAATCTGTGCTCGTGGTTCGTGAGTTTCCAGAGGTATTCCCTGCTGATCTCTCGGGTATGCTGCCCGACAGGGATATTGATTTTTGTATTGAGTTAGCTTAGGGCACCCAGCCTATTTCTACTCCGTCGTATCGTATGGCCCCACCAAAGTTTAAGGAGTTGAAAGATCAGTTGCATGATTTTTTTGATAAAGATTCATTAGGCCTAGTGTTTCTCCTTGGGGTGCTCCAGTATTGTTTATCAAGAAAAAAGATGGCTCGATGAGGATGTGTATTGACTACCTGCAGTTGAATAAGGTTACTATTAATAAAAAGTATCCTTTGCCGAGGATTGATGATTTATTCGACCAGCTTCAGGGTGCTTCAGTATTTTCCAAGATTGACTTGAGATCTGGTTACCATCAGCTGAGGATTAGGCCGTCTAATGTCCCTAAGACAGCCTTTCGCACTCGTTATGGGCATTATGAGTTCTTGGTGATGTCATTTGGGCTGACTAATGCCCCCACTGATTTCATGGAGTTGATGCACCAAGTGTTCAGGCCTTATTTGGACTCGTTCGTTATTGTTTTCATTGATGATATATTGATATACTCTCGCTACCGAGAGGAGCACAAGAAGCACCTTAGAGTCGTCCTCTAGACTCTAAGGGATAGTCAGTTGTATGCCAAATTCTCCAAGTGTAAGTTTTGGTTGAGTTCGGTTGCATTTCTAGGCCATGTGGTATCGTCAGAGTGTGTTCAGGTGGATCCCAAGAAGATTTCATCAGTCAGAGATTGGCCTAGACCCACCTCAGCTACCGAGATCCAGAGTTTCTTAGGTTTCGTAGGTTATTATCGCCGGTTTGTGGAGGGCTTTTCATCCATCTCAGCCCCGATGACCAGGTTGACTCAGAAGAGTGCTCAGTTCAGGTGGTCTAATGAGTGTGAGGCGAGCTTTCAGAAGCTCAAGACAACCTTGACCACGACACCAGTGTTAGTGTTGCGCACAGGATCAGGACCGTAATATCGTGTATTGTGATGCTTCACGGGTTGGGCTTGGTGCAGTGTTGATGCAGGACGGCAAGGTTATCGCCTATGCTTCTCGTTAGTTGAAGATTCATGATAAGAACTATCCAGTTCATGATTTGTAGCTTGCAGCTATCGTTCATGCATTGAAGATTTGGAGGCACTATCTGTATGGGGTTCCATGTGAGGTGTTCATGGACCATAAGAGCTTGCAGTATCTGTTCAGACATAAGGAGTTGAACATTAGGCAGAGGAGATAGTTAGAGTTACTGAAGTATTATGATATTACCATTCTTTATCATCCGGGAAAGGCCAATGTGGTGGCCGATGCTTTGAGCCGGAAGTCAGTCAGTATGGGCTCTAGCTTATTTAGCAGTCGGAGAGAGACCTCTTGTGTTGGATGTTCTGGCTTTAGCCAACTGATTTGTGAGCTTTGAGGTTTCTGAGACTGGCAGTGTGTTGGCCCATACCGTGGCCCGTTATTTGTTGTATGATCGTATTCGGGCCAGGCAGTATGATGATCGTTATTTATGTACTCTTAGAGATACAGTTCAGCACAGAGGTGCTAAGCAGGTCACAGTGGATGATGAGGGAGTTTTGAGGATGTAGGGCCGCATTTGTGTGCCTGATATTGATGGCATTCGTGAGTTGATTCTTCAGGAGGCCCATAGTTCCCGGTATTCCATCCATCCAGGGGCCGCAAAGATGTACCAGGACTTGCGGTAGCACTATTGGTGGCGGAGGATGAAGAAGGATATTGTAGCTTATGTAGCTCGGTGTTTGAGTTGTCAGCATGTTAAGTACGAGCACCAGAGACCCGGTGGTTTGATGCAGCAGATTCAGCTTCCCGAGTGGAAGTGGGAGCGTATCACCATGGACTTTTTAGTTGGACTCCCACGGACTCAGACGATGTTTGATGCAGTATGGGTTGTTGTGGATAGGCTGACCAAGTCTGCGCACTTCATCCCAGTATCAGTTTCGTATTCAGCACAGAAGTTGGCAAAGATCTATATGAGAGAGATTGTTAGATTGCATGGTGTGCCCATATCCATTATATCAGACCGAGGTACTCAGTTTACCTCCCATTTCTGGAGAGTGTTTCAGCGAGATTTGGGCACACAGATTGATTTGAGAACAACATTTCATCCTCAGACGGACAAACAGTCCGAGCGTACTGTTCAGATTTTGGAGGATATGTTGCGAGCTTGTGTCATTGACTTTGGTGGCTCATGGGACCAGCTCTTGCCTTTAGCTGAGTTTGCCTACAACAACAGCTATCAGTCGAGCATTCATATGGCTCCGTATGAGGCATTGTATGGTAGGCGGTGTCGGTCTCCGATCGGACGGTTTGAACCGGAAGAGGCTAGATTGTTGGAATCTGAGTTAGTCCAGTATGCCTTGGACAAGGTAAAAATCATTCAGGATAGACTTCGTACAGCTCAGTCCAGGCAGAAGAGTTATGCGGATCATAGAGTTCGAGATTTGGCATTTATGATAGGAGACCGGGTATATCTTCGGGTGTCACCCATGAAGGGTGTGATGAGATTCGGAAAGAAGGGCAAGTTTAGCCCTAGGTACATTGGTCCATTTGAGATTCTGGATAAGGTAGGAGAGGTGGCCTACAGACTTGCCTTGCTACCTAGTTTATCAGTCGTGCATCCGGTATTCCACATATCTATGCTCCGGAGGTATATTGCAGATCCATATCATATACTTGACTTCAGTGGTGTCTAGTTGGACAAGGATTTGACTTATGAGGAGGATCCGGTAGCCATATTAGCTCGCCAGGTTCGTCAGTTGAGATTGAAGAGTTATCCTTCGGTTCGTGTTCAGTGGAGAGTTCAGCCTGTTGAGCCAGCTACCTGGGAGTTCGAGTTCGATATGCGGAGCTGATATCTCTATCTTTTCCCCGCTTCAGGTATTCTTCTATGTCCATTCGAGGATGAACGATTGTTTTAGAGGTGGAGATTGTGATGACCCAAAAGGTCATCCCGCGTAATTTTAGCTAAATCTGTGTTCCGAGGTCGTGAAAACCTCCTTTTATCTCACCTCGATGTACGTGTGCAACCCGGGCGTGTAGCCGGGAAGCCGTTAAGAGGAAAATTGATAAAATGATGATTTTGTATTAGTTATTTGAGTAAAGTTGACTTTGGTCAAATTTTTTGGTAAACAGACCCGGACCCGTGATTTGACGGTCCCGAAGGGTCCGTAGGAAAATATGGGACTTGGGCGTATGGCCGGAATCGAATCCCGTGGTGCCAAGTCCGAGAAATGAATTTTTGAAAAAAATTATTTTCTGAAAAATATAAAGTTTTTTGAAAATGAGATTTGATGTGAAACCTGTGATACCAGGACCGTATTATGGTTCCGGCGCCCGAAATAGGTTCAATATGTTTTATATGTGTTATCTGTGAAATTTGGTGGGAAACGGACGTAGTTTGACGTGATTCGGATCGAAAATGGAAAATTTAGAAGTTTTGAAAGTTTAAAGGAATTTCATTTATTTTGAGGTTTAATTCGATGTTCATGATGTTATTTTAGTGTTTTGGTTACTTGAATAAGTCTGTAGGATGTTTTTGAGGTTATGTTCATAATCGGTTGGGAGCCCCGAGGGCTCGGGTGAGTTTCGGGTAGGTTCCGAGGTTTTTAGAGTCGAAAATTCTGTGCTGGTGCACCAGTTCTGGTGCGCCCGCACCTGCGAGCCTTGGGCCGCAGGTGCGAGACCACATGTGCGGATAAGCAGCCGCAGGTGCGGTCCAGCCCAGCCAGCCCAATTCCGCAGGTGCGACCCATTCTTCACATAAGCGGTTCCGCAGGTGCGGCAGTACCTCCGCAGGTGCGGCCCTCAGTGGCTTAGCCCATTCCGCAGATGCGATGGATTTCCTGCACTGCGAAAGCGTAGGTGCGACCCATGCACCGCAGGTGCGAGGGTCGGGCAATGTTTAAGTTAGATGCTCATCTGATTCTTCTTCATTTCCTTCACCAAAGTAGGAGACCAAGGGCGATTTCCTCTAGAGAGTTTCTTCCCAAATCATATGTAAGAAACCTCTAACTAGTTTATTTCAACTTCCTAATGATTTCATCAACTTTTATAAAGAATTCTAGGGTTTTAATGGTATAAAATTGGGGATTTGGGTAGAGTTAGGGATTTTTGATTATTTGGGACTTTAACCTCGTTGTGAGGTCGGATTTTGAAACAAATTATATATTCAGGCTCGTGGGAGAATGGGTGATCGGGTTTTGGTCCGAACCTCGAGTTTGGACCAAGCGGGCCCGGGGTCGAATTTTGGTATTTTTGGAAGAATTATTGAAAATGTATAAATAGGCTTTGGGATTGAGTTATTGAATTATTATTGATGTTATTAAGTCAATTATGTCTAGATATTATCGTTTCGGAGTCGGATTCAAGAGGAAAGGCCGTGATTGAGGCTTGACTTGCATTCTTGGAGCCAAGGTAAGTGTTTGGCCTAACCTTAGCTTGAGGGAATAGGTATAGAGTCTTATTTGCTATATGTAATTCATGTCCAATGTATAGGTGAGGTGACGGTACCTATATGTTGTGGTCAAGCATGCCCGTAAGTCGATTTTGATGAGTTGTTTAATGTTCTTTGATATTCTCCGTGTTGTGAATTATTGGGAACCTTGAAAGTGGTACCTTGAGGTCACTTCATGACGTAGAAAGTTATTGACTATGTGGTCGGTCGAGGATTTTTACTGTTGACATTATACCTCTGAGTGAGATTGGTTATAGCTGAGCCCCTTGCCGAGACAGTAGAATTTTGTTGATTATTTCTGAACATTTGAAATGTCGTATTGTAAACTTTCATATCAACTGTTTCTTTTACACTCACCATGCACGAGGGAACATTCCATGCCGAGTGATTATTATTTATACACGAGTGAACATTCCGTGCCGATTGATTATATTTATGCACGAAGGAATGTTCTGTGCTGATTGATTATTATTTATGCGCGATGGGACATTCCGTGCTGATTGATTATTATTTATGCGCGAGGGGACATTCCGTTCCGTGTTTATGATATATATATATGCACGAGGGGACATTCCGTGCCGTGATTGTGATGTTTTATGCACGAGGGGACATTCTGTGCCATGTTTATGTTGTTTATGCACGAGGGGACATTCTGTTCCATATTTTATATTGTTATGCATGAGGGGACATGCCGTGCCATTTCTTTTGACTATTTAATTCGTGTTGTCAATCCCCGTTATTATTTTCGGATATTTTAGACTATTTTTTCGTTTTCGTCATTTCAGTATTTGCTAGCTTTTATCCCCAGCATGTTCTTCCCCGTAACTGTATTCTTGTTTATTTTTTGCTATACCAATAAACTGCACAGGTACAATTTGTTGTCGTGTCCTAGCCTCGTCACTACTTCGCCGAGGTTAGGCACGGCACTTACTCAGTACATGGTTTCGGTTGTACTGATGCTACACCTGCACTTCTTTATGTTGTGCAGATTACGCAGTCGGACCCAGTGGACATCGCTAGTGGGAGTGTCCTTCATTCCATTCCAGATGACATCGAGGTAGTTCCGCATGGCGTTCGTGGATCTCGGTGTCCATGTCTATCTTTCATTCTATCATTTTTGTGTTTTCCAGACAGATACATCACTTTATTTTCAAACTGTTATTTTTAGTCAAATCTTAGACTGGTTCGTGAGGTTGTGACTCCACTTCTGGGTTGTACTTAAAGGTATTTATGCTTTATTAGCTATTGTTATTTACAATTATGTTAATGCTTCCGCACTTTATTTCAATTATCTAGTCAGTGTTTGTTATTTTCACTTGTTAATAAATTAATTCAGTTAACACGTTGGCTTGCCTAGCGGGTGCAATGTTAGGCGCCATCACGACCTGAAGGTGGGATTTCGGGTCGTGACACAGGGTAGCATGACCGTTACTAAGTATGAGACCAGATTCTTATATTTATCCCTCCATGCAGTTATCTTGATCCTTATAGAGAGGGAGAGGGTGAAGAGATTTATAGATGTCATTACTTGCGTCATCAAACTACAGCTGGCTAGAGAGACTAAGAATGATATCTCTTTCACTTGAGTTATGGAGATCGCTAGGCGGATCGAGAGCATTCGTGGCCAGGGTAGAGAGGAAGCATCTGAGAAGAGGCCTCGTCATTTTGGTGGTTTAAGTCGTGCCTCATCTATAGGCAGGGTTTCATTTGGTAGTGGCGATCCTATCAGGCCAATTCAGTCAGCGCTTCAGGCATCACATAGGGCTTCAGACAATTATAGTTCTTATGGGTCTCATCCTGAGCAGCTAGTATACAATGCACCTTCCACACCTGTTAGTGCGCCCCCGGTTCAGAGTTATTAGGGTGGTTATCCAAGTCGACAAGGTCAGTTCCAGAGTCAGCAATCACATTAGCCGAGGGCTTGTTATACATATGGGGATCTGTGGCACGTCATGAGGTTTTTCCTTTGGTCAGAGAACATCATTTCACAATATGGTACTCATGCCATGGTTTCAGCACCGCTTACTCTGCCACCTACCCAGCCAGCTAGGGATAAGGGTCAGGCAGCTAGAGGTGGAGGCCAACCAGTGAGGGGCCGTCCGTAAGGTAGTGGTCAGGTTGGTGGAGCTCAGCCCCATTGCTATGCATTTCTAGCTAGACCTGAGGCGAAGTAGTCTGATGCATATGTTTTATTTGATTTTCTTGTTCGAGGTAAGTAACACTTCTAAACTTGGTGTTGAGGATATGAAACCCTGAATTACGTTGTATGTGATTGGTGTTGTGGTGACACACATACTAGGTGACGGGTGTGTGGGCGTGCACCGTGTAAGTTGTATTTTCCGTTATTTCTGTGGTACTGTATAGTTACCTGGTCTTACCTGTAACTATGACACTTCTACGTTCTTGAGCTATTGAGCTATGATCCATGTTAGAAATCATGTCTAGGCTACATGCTTATCCTGTTGGGACCCATAGAGGTCATTTCTGTCGTTGAATTATCTGTTTTCATTGCATTACATACTCAGTCATACACATTCATATGCATATTATATCTTAGTCTCTGTATCATGTATTGACACATCATATCATCATTTTGGGCTAGTTTCATGGCATTGTGAGCCCGAGAGACTGGAGAGATTGATGAGTGAGTGAGGTCGAGGGCCTGAGTATGAGTGATATTATGGGATCGGGTTGCACTCCCCAGTATGTTATATTGATTATATTATGAGATCGGGCTGCATACCGCAGCAGGTTATACAGATTTGTGCATGATTGGCTTGATATAGCACTTGGGCTGAAGGAGCCCCTCCGGAGTCTGCATACACCCCTAGTGAGCGCGGTTGATTATATTGAGAGGTGGATCCTCCCTGGACATGGATCTTTTCCAAAGCATTTATATATTTGGGGATGGATCTTCCCACGGGCTGGATTTGGCCCTACTCAGTGCTGAGTGACTGATGGCCAGTTGATGTATATATTCTGGGATGGATCTTCCCTAGGCCGGATTGGCCATATACAGTACTGAGTGGTTGAGCATGATGAGTGGAAAGTGTGAGACATGTGAGATTGAGTACTCCAAGAGTGTGAGTACTCCGAGAGTGTGAGTACATGAGTTCATCAATGAGGTACATGGCATTGACATGCCCATATGACATACATGCATAAAGATGCATTTATTCCTCATGTTGTACGGTATCACGTCATTCATGACTTCTCACACATATTGATATATGAGTATAGTAATATATATGTTACATTGGCTACCTAGAAAGAAAAATGGAACATCCTATTTATTGTTGAAAGCATTTTTGGGAAAAATTACTGTTTTTCAAATTTACTCATATTTTCAACGATTTCAGTAAAGGATTTGGATTTTCACTGATATACTTGAAAAGCGGATCTATTTTTCGGGAAACTGTGATTAGGCTTAGCATTTCATCTCCGAATTACTTTTTTTATTAATTTCTTTACATTGTTCTGAACTGTTGTTGGATATTGATGTTGGACCCAACCTTTGTTCTAGCTCGTAATTACTTTCAACCTAAGGTTAGGTTTGTTACTTGTTGAGTACATGGGGTCGGTTGTACTCATACTACACTCTTGCACCTTGCATGCAGATGTTAGCTGCCGACATTGCTGAGATCGACGAGAGATGGATTTGAAGATGTACATGTGTTCCGATTGTAGCTGCGTCTTGTTCATGGTAGCCTTAGAATATATAAATCTATTTATGTACTTTTCGAACAGATGATGTAATTAATTCATACCAGCTTTATAAACTCTACTCTTAGAAGCTCATGATTTGTACTACCAGTTCTTGGGGAATGTATCAGATTCAGATATTTTGTTACTTAATTGCTTTATTAATTTATTATTGAAATTGGTTAGTGGTTAAATTGGCTTACCTAGCGGGTTGGGTTAGGTGCCATCACGACTGGATGAATTTTGAGTCGTGACATCAAGGAATCAAAATCGCAACAGAATTTCAGCTCAACCCGCTTGCATTAGGAATAAGCTTCCAGCTTCTGATCAGCGTTTTCAAGGGACCTGGTTCTGTCGATATTTGCATGACATATTTACAACTCTGTATATCAGCACATCAAATATATTCACGACATTTGGTTCGTCGTCAGCTGTTGGTTAATCGTCAAAATCACTTTTAAGCACATATTCTTCAGGCATCTTCTTCAAGGGAGTTGGTTCCTTCATTGACAACATAACATATATGTACATCAGTCCAGTAGCATAGTATCATGTTCATGAAACCTAATTCTCAGATACGGTTTGTTAATCATCAAAATATAGCTTCATGCTCAGCTAAACCCCGGGGCTAATAGGGCAGATTTTTCCATTAGATAACCTAACATTTTGAAAATTGGAATGATATGGGTGTAAATGGAGTGAAATGGATTGCGAAGATTCATAACATACGGCTTACTTGTTGATTGTTGTTGATTTACTATCTTAAGCATTCGAAAGTTTGGTAGCCATCTTTATTTCAGGGTATATAAATGTTTCACACAGTAAATTCATGTGTTTTCCTAAAATGTATCTTCTATTCTTTTTCCAGAAAAAAAAAATGCCTACTAAACAATATTATCTTGTGTAATAGAAATTTTATTCGTTGGCAAAGTTCAGATTTAGAGGTAACAAGTTGATTTTTGTGTGAATATCAATTAATTAATGCTTCTTCTTTTTTTGTAAGATTAGATTAAAGATTTAGAGATTGCATGAAAGTATTATAAATCATAATTTCATACTTGGTTAAAATTATCTTCAAATTTTGAATATATTATAGACAAAGAAAAAAAATTACTTGATTCATGAAACAACCAGTGTCATTCCTTTTTGATTGGAGGAATACCAAGGAGTTGACTAGACTATAAAAAGAAGAACATGACTAACTTGGAGCTGATTTCAATGGGTGATTGCATGGCATCGGTAATTAAGAAACATTATTGACTAGAATTACACAAGGCAGGAAAAAAAAGAAGAAAAAAAAGAAAGAAACAACTATTCCTTTACAGGAGGATCATGATTTGGCTGTTGTAGAATCATCAACTGGATGCCAAAAACGATTATAAAGCCACAACTTATCAGCTTCCACAGCATATCCTTCTTGATTACGATGCCAACTATAATAAGCATGAGTTCTGTTCTTGATATCAAGGGTAGCATGACCAAAACTAGCCTCTCGAAATGCAGAGTACTCTGGCTGTGGCTCTGTCATGCTGAAAAAAGTGTTTAAAAAAATATGACTATCAGTAATCTGTCACTGATGCAACTAGAACAGATGAAAACCGTTTACTCGTAGTTTTCGTAGTTGCAAGAATTTCTTTTTTCGGTTGTCAATTGGTGTTCAGTGTACCACGTATCTAGTTTATGCTTTATATGAATATCTCAATGTTCAAGATTCGAGGGGAATATTCGAGGGGAATCGAGTTGGATCAATCTTACCTATTGGCTAGGCCTTCAATGTTTCCACCATCACCAATAGTTATGTATATAGGGGCAGACTGATCGCGAACTGGAGTGCATTTTCCATTGACAATGTTGTAAGCCACATTGGATACACGTTCCTGAAACACAAAACAAAATGAACCTTTTTGTATTGACAGATATCACTTGAGGCGGACCCAAAAATTTTACGCGACGGGGACACATTATTCTGCTCAACCAGTGCCCCCTAAATGCTTTTAGTGTTCAGGGTGCCAATTGCTTTAAATTAACCATTTTCAAAGTATTTACGTGTTTATATACAAAATTTTGACTGAAGTTTACGGGGTCCGGTATCCCTCGTCCATACACATGGGTCGGCCCCTTGATATCACTATGACTTTAGCTGCATAATATTGGTGCATGACATACCGATCTCTCATAAGCATGAACATGACCTGCAAAAACAACATCAACTTTGTACTGCACAAACCATGGCTCATACATTACTCTCATGGTCTCCCCTTCCATATAGTGATAGTTGTAGCTGTTATACCACGGCGAATGCAATAGAACAATCAGCCATGGTGTCTCGCTCCTGTTAACTTTCGGTAGCTCTTCATAAAGCCATTGATATTGTGGAGTGTACATGCCTACAATCGAGAAGACGAAGAAAACTTCATATAAAAAGAATTGGATATTTAATTTCCTTCTGCTATTAAAAGGAAATGAACTCATATTTTTTAGGAACCAAAGCAGAATGTTAACAAAAATAATGACCTCATTAAAATGCTAAAATAACACCACTCATTTAATCTTATAAAAGACCTACTTCATGGACTCGTGTTAGAAGAACAATACTTCAAGAGTGAAAACGCACAAGATCTTGAATATATTTTCTGGCCAAATATAACAATGTCTGTACTATATGCAGCATGTTACCGAAAGATATCTTCCAACACCATAATCAGCCATAGAATCTTAAATAGCTAAAGTAATTATGTACGACAATAATCTGTGAAATGTCAATACTCTTACCATAAGCTGAATATGAGGACAAAACTATGATATATGCTGATGCTCTCTTGATTGAATACCAAAAGGGAGCTGTACTGTTTGATGCTTTATAAGGGACACGATATCGATGAGTATAGGGCTTAAATGGTGTTGTTTCCCCCTGCAGAAATGTCACCAACATGTTTGTTAGAATTACAACATGTTGTGTATTTCCTTTTGAACTACAACATGGTGAAGGTCCAGAAATGCATTAAAATTTGTCAATATATAAGCAGTTTTCTTGTCAGTAACATATTACTATTACTCAGCTGAAAACCAAAGGCTGGAGAATGATAAAAGCACCTGAAATCCACTTCAAGTTAAAAAGAAAATTGAATTTGCATGACTTACAATTTCAGGAGCAAAATCTATCTCATGATTCCCTGTTGTCCAGATCCAAGGTTGATAAGCAACACTTCTCTCTACAAACCTTCCCCATGTATCCCATCTTGTGTTGTCATGATTAGGATAGTTATCTGCATAAGATAAGTCGCCAACAAACAACACTGTCTGCCCCTTGATTGGATTTAATTCATAATGTGTGAGTGTCCTATTTGAATCAAAACTCTGACCAAGATCCCCTGCAACATAAAATGCAGCTTAGATTGGGAAAAAAGCCATAGAAATGTTAGTAACAAAGTTCTTTTTTTTGTTACATGGTTGAACCTATTTTCTTGTCCTTATCATTATTTTCCATGAACTATCAATGCACAATGAAATTGATACTAAACCAGGTTCAGGTTTTGGATTTTGAAGCATAGTTTGTGAATAATGCTCATTTATTGTGGTTAACAACGAACTAAAGTTCATTTACTACAATCACTCAATCCTAGATACCGAGTAGTATAGATCATATTATATGCTTCTCCCTCATTTTAGTACCCTTGAGAAAGCACAGTGAACCTCAAAATCTAGCCGAAATTGCAGGGCTAACATAATTAGCTCAAAAAAGAATTAAAATTGTACAGCAATAGTTTGGTTGAAATGGTTACCTATAAGTCCAAAAGTATAAGGAACATCAGGGCCAACTTGTGGAGGAGTCACAAACCAAAATGTTCTTGGATTATGACCGATCCCCACCTCATAGTAATATTTGGTATTGAACTGCAAAATGTTGTGTTTATACTGTTACATAACAATGCACGATGCGCCAATGGAGAATAAGTAAATATAGAAACCAAAGTTATTCCCTAAGATTGGAAGAAATTAAAGAAACAAGGTTAGATTCACCTTCAAATGCTTAATAATGCAGTGGTGGATGTAACCAGAAGTATAATCGTAGAATCTGTAGGTAGTAACAGTTCCCTTGGCCTTATTCTTTTGGTTGCTGTTGTTAATCCAGTATAAAACTGTACTTGAACCAGGTTCATCCATTGTCACCCATGAGACAATCATTGCTTTCCCCACATGATCACCTTGTGTTATGTGAACCTTAACCAAAGCAACAAAATCAATATTCAATAGGCATATCAAAATGAAGAAAGTGAGAAGTAGTAGATATGAAAAACACAAAGAGATTGAAATAACCTGTTGAGGTGCATTATAGCCAGGAGGCACACTAAAGACATCACTGTCCATAGGCATATCAACGGTCTTGTCAACTTTCCTAACAAAACTGCTTGTAGTTCCACCTCTGCATAAAATGGGTGCAGTAGTGATAATCAAACCCAAAACTGCAAGAATAAAACACCCAAGAAAACTTGTTCTTGGCACACCCATTTTTGTTCTGTACACCAACAACTCTCTGTTTAACACTACTGACCGTACCATCCTCGCCTATATATATGCGATTTTGACAAGTGTTAATCTAACAGATTATGGGTATAAGCTACTAAATTTACGGGGAATATTCTAAGTATGTGAATGTGTCAAGCAGTTTCACTATCCTATGCTTTCGCTTGGCGTTTTTATCTTTACGAGTGGGAAATCAAGAAACTGACGAAGAAGGACTACAAGTCTAGAATTACAAGACTTGCTAATAAGTGATTCTAAGAAAATTGCTTCCTTCTAATTTATGAATGCGTCCCTAAGCATATACTAGGGGCGGCAAAATGATTAAAAGAAAATAGTTAGTCGTATTATTTATTAAAAAATGTGTTGGATAATGAATTTTTTAAAAACGGGTCAAATATAGATAAGAATCATATTATCCATTTAGAAAATGGATAACCAATAAGTTAACTAATGAATAATTAATTGGTCTAACTTTTACATTTGTAAAGTCTCAAATTGGGGGTTCGTTAAGTTATGTACACTAAGAATTCTCTCAAAACTGATCATATGCAAAAAGTCATGGACAATATGGTTACTCATATTATTCGCCGGTTAACCCCTTTTTCATTATCTATTTTCGACCCGAACTATATCCGACCCGACACGTACATTTGACACTCCTAGCAAATACTAATAAGTCATTTAGAAAAAAGTTTGAAAATGGTGTGAAAACTATTATTTCACTTAAAATATTTTTAATATAAGTTTTTTTAATATCTTATTCATATTTGTAAATATTAATGGCCAAAACTAGTATCCGCAAATACTGAAATACTTATTTATGGCCAAATGAGATCTTTTCCATTTCACACAATCAATTGGTTTGAAATAATAAGTTTTTTCTTTCTCTACCATCCTTATGTGTCTTCGAAACAAATAATTTTATATATTTTGTCTGTTTTATTTAATGTAATCGTAGAGTTTAAGGAATTATGGAAAATTTATGCGAGTCCGATATATTTAAAGTTTTAAAAGTATCCTTTTAAATAAGTGTTGGTGAGAGTTTCATATGTCGTGAAGGTCTCAATAAGTCACGTCGTCAAAAGTAAAACTCATAAGATGCTAAAACTAAATATTTTCTAGAAAGAAATTTTTTTTTTTTTTTTTTTTTGAACAAATTAAAAAGAAAAGTGTGACAAATAAAGTAGAAAGAGTACGTGATTTTTGTTTTAAGTTTAGACCAATAAACTGCGGGCCTCTGATTATATCTTTTATTAAACGAATTCACATTCAGATCTCTTTTTAGGAACACACGGTTGAAATATTCAGCTCCAATATTTATAGGCCAGTTCAATTTTATTTCGAAAGAATTAATTTTTCAGTTTAGTTTCTTAAATTTTTTTGTGCATGTTTGGTTTTAGTGTCGAAAGCATTGAATTTGAAAAAATTATATTTGGATATGAGGTACAAACTTTTGAAAATGCATCATATACCCTACGTATCATATTGTAGGCATTTTCATGTAGTTACTTATTTATTACTATGCTTATTCTCTAATAATTGAAAAACTTAAACTTCAACTTTAGCCAATACGACCAAATTGTATGAATTGGAAATGGACAAAAATGAAAAAAAAAAAAAAAAGAAAAGAGAGGTCAGTGGCTGGATAAGATTGAGGTGAAACCAAGAAAGCTGCAAAGTGCAAAAGAAGATAGGTTGCTACTCAATTATTCATCGGCATATAGGAGCTGCAAACTCCAACTTGTTAGCCGTGCGTCGTCGGATATACAAAGAAGTGTTAAGTCACATTGGTTAATGAAATGGACTTGTATCTCATTATTTGATCTTGACAATCCTCATCTCATAAATAACTTTTAGTGTTGAATTAGATCAAAAGTCCTTTCCATAACCTTATTTATACAATTAGACTCATCCATGTTTTTTAATGTTCAACCTCTCATGTTATGTTATTAATGCTCGACTCTTCTTGACAATCAAATAAAGTACAAGGAGATCGATGTTCAGACTTGAGAACGTGATAGTTGTTTAACCAAAGAAATAAATTTTTAGTCAAAGCCTATTTTTAAAAGTACTCGGGTTACTGATAACCAAGAAATTTTGTATTCTCTCAATTATAAGAAAGGAAATTATTATAAGAAACAACAAAGTAATCAATTGAAAGCAAAAGAAAGTAATTGTATTCCAATAATAATCAGAACGTATCCTTACAAGTGAACTCCACTTCCCTTATATAAGAATTTACAAGTACAACATTTCTTCCCTTTTATGACCGAATCATTATGAGCATTAATGACATTAATGAGACGTTATAATTGGCAATCGTAACTATTCGTGAAGGTTCTGTAAAGTTTATGATCCTTCATCCTCATTAATTGAAGATTCCTGAATCTTCCCTTTTTACTATCTTGATTCATCCTGCCGATGTCTCTTCACTTAGCAATTCAGACTCGAGTGACTGTACCCTTTTTGTCTCGTGAGTGATTTGCTCGTACCTATTACGACTCGTGCATCTTTTAAGGAAACTCTCAGCTGTCACTTTCTTAGTGATCCACGTGTCTTGCCATGTCAGCTATCAATAAATATTTCACGTGTAATATTTATTTTTACCAATACAGATAGTCCTCCCACTTGCCAATTATTCAACAGTTGAATATTTGAGAAGTGGATCACATTTATGGCGGGAATTTTTTTTGCTGATGTTTCCCATGTATTATTGTGTCTTCTTCAGAACCAACGCAACGTATGTCACTTCCATTTAATGTATGTGTCACGTGGCATTCATTGATTGGGTCTGCAACTCTTCGGCGATTTTTAGGGCTTTTTTCGGCTGCGTCATCACGAAGTGACTGTTTCATTATGATGTTTCCATCATGACTCCCTTTACATGATATTTTCTTCTTCTTATAAATGCCTCATATGCCTTTGCTTTCACGAAAACCTTCAATCTACAATATTCTTCTTCCATAATAGTTCTTGTTCATCAGCACGTATTATTTTCTTATACAACCATGTCTTCACCAAACCTTGATCCTCGTAGAGTAGTAATAGTAAATGAACTTCCCCCTCCATCTGCTTCTGTCAGGAGTAGAAGAGGCGGCATATTACGTAGCTTAGAATCTGTATCTATTCGTGGTTCTGCTTCTCAGTCCAGTGTTGTTACCCCTTCGTCTTCTAGAACTAGGGCTTCTTCTTCTCATAGATTCTGCACCAGAAATAGGGATTCAAGTGAACCTTTTCGAGAACCCACTATTGATGAAATTATCCCCGCTGAAATTTCCTTCTCTACTGATCATGAATCAATTAGAAACCAAGTTACTTCTATGACTTCCCATGATCATGCTGATGTTTACCCTTCCCAGATTACTGAGGGTTTGATTTCTCTTGTGCGAAGAGAGTGTCATTGTAAATTTGATTTTCCAATTTTAGTTCTTAACGCAAATCAAAGGATCACTTCGTACAAAGCTGGTTATTCTTTTGCTTACACATATCTTCTTATATTAGGATTCAGACCACCTATTGACCCAGTCATCATAGAATTTTGCCATTTATTTAACCTTTGCTTAGGACAGATTGGTCCTATCGTATGGAGAGATGTGGCATGTTTAAGATACTTGTCTACTTTGGCCTCTTTACCCTTTACATGTTATAATTTGATTCATCTTTATTCCCCCAAGTTGTTTCGTTCTGGGGTATTTACTCTCGTGGAGAAGAGTAAAAGGTTTTTGTTTATCCATGAAGATGACAAGGATCGTGGCTGGTATGCCCGTTTTGTTGCTGCTCCCACAAACGCCTTAGTGGGAGAAGAGAACATGCCTTTTCCAGAAAAATAGAACTTTGCACGTAAGTTCATTTTCAGATTCTCTTCTCTTATTGAAGAAAAAAGAACTTACAATCTCGTGAATGTTTTCTCTCTTTTTTTTCCTTTTCAGCAACCATGGAAGTCGTTGAAGAAATTGCAGACTTAAGTGCTTGGGTAGAAAAATTGTTGTTTGTTGCTCCTATGGAAGGAAGGTCTTGGAAGTACCTTTATCATAGGTTTGGTTGGAAAGTGAAGATCATGGTACCTTTCCCTTCAATTTTCTACCTTGCTTTCATATTTATTTGAAAATTTACTAACTTCTTCTTATGCTAGGGTTTCCCATTCGGGGTGTTAGTGTCGGGTATATTTCTGCATCGAGACTTTCTCTGTCCATGGCTCAAGAGATGATTTTGAGTTCCTCATCAAAGAGAAAAGCTGAAAGAGCTCATGGTTCCGAGGGTGAAGAGGAACGAGAGGAGGGCTCATTAGTACGTAAGCCTCGGGCTACGAGACGTGTCATTTCGGATGATGAAGCCACTCCTCCTCCAAGTTCAGTTCCCTTGCATGAGCCCGAAAGTGCCACTTTAGTAAGCTCCGATGAAGAGATGACTGTTGCACGCCGTGACTCTATAGAACAGTTATTTTCCCATGGGTTTAATAGTGAAGACTTTGGCTTAGTTTCTGAGGAAGCGCCTCTTACCTCCTTTCCGGTATCTACTCCTGTTGATTCTCAGTTTCCCGCACCTATTGTTGCTACTGCTCCACCCGTGGCTGTTTTAATTCCCTCAATTATCCCTACTATCACCACTTCTCATATTGAATTTGGTTCTTCCAGTAACAGTAGGATGATGAAAAAAGTTAGCATTGAAGTCCCCGAGGACAGTAATCTTATGAAAAAATCTGGCCAAGCTGATGTATGGATGAAACCGTTGATTGGCCTAGTTGAGAAGTCCAAATTGGAAAGCCATGGTTCTTTAACATGGATGAATGATATTGTCCATTCATCTTTAAAGTTATAAGCCTTAGCATTTTACTTTGCTTGTGATTTTCTTTTTATCTTTGTTTGATAATCATTTTTCTTTTCTTGTGTAGATCAACCTAGGCACGGAGCTGATGAAGAGGATTGACCATAATGAGTAGTTAATGAACGACTATCGCACCGAAGCGGACAACTGGAAAGAACAATTTGAAGGCCTTCAACTTGAAAAAGAAGTTTTAAATGAGGAGAAGTGTACCTTGGAACAACAAGTGAAGGTGATGGCAACATAGTTGGCGATTGAGAAAGCCTCTTCCAGTCAAGTGGGCAAGGATAAAGATCTTCTCGAGTCTTCACTTGCCGAGAAGCTTTCCAAAGCCACTGAGGAAATTAGGGGTTTGAAATAACTGCTTAACCATAAGGAAGTCTATGCCGGGGAGCTTATTCAAACGCTCACCCAGACTCAGGAAGATCTTAGTGTGCCTTCTAGCAAGGTCCAGTTCTTAGAGAGATCACTCGCCCATTTACAAGATTATTATGATGCTGCTTTGACTGAAAAGGAAGAGTTAAAAGCCGAAATTGAGAAATGGGAGAGGGATTATGAAGCACTTAAGGATAAAGCTACTATTGATGTAAGCTGGGCTTTTTTGAACACGCTCCTCGAGACTTTAATGGAGGCAAGCCAGGTAGGCTTTAACTTGGCTGTTGAGATTGCAAAAACTAAGGAACCCATTGAGAAAACTCAGCAGAGTCAAAACTTTTCTTCACCTAAGGTCAGCATTCCCCAGGGTGATGAACTTACTCCTGGTGAAGCTAATGTTCAAACCTATTTTGCTCAAGTCGAACCTTCTACTGCTGATGATGATTCCATCTTGAATCTTCCTGATAGTACTGGTTTAGAACCTGCCCCATAGTGAAAGTATGTTTGGAAAGTTTGATGTGTTTTTTTTATTGGTGGAATGGTAAAGTTTTACCCCTGGTCCGTTTTGGGTTTTAGTATCAAATACTTAGGTTTGAACTAAGTTTATACTTAGTTTTAACCGAGTTTATATAATATTACATTTTGAGTTTTTGCTCTACTCTTATAATATTTTATTTTGAGTTTATGTTTTACTCCTTTATAATTCATTTAAAAATGATTTAACACTCTGTGACTTTCTGAATAAGCATGAGTTTTTATAAAAGAGGGCCCTTTTATAAACGACACTTAATGAAGAAGACGTCTCAACTTCATACTGGTGTAAACATACGAAAGAATAAGTAGGAACATTGAATAATTTGAGGAAGTTTTGTATTTTTTAACTTTCAAACTGTATAATACTTTATATGTATTCAAGTAACATCTACAACTCTTTCGTAACTATTTTCTTTATAACAGAGTTTACAAAATTCAAGGGTATATCTTGCAACGCATAACAAAAAATTACCTTTAACCTAGGTACTCGTAAGATCTTGTAATTTACATCTGCGAGTGTATATTTCACCATAGGTTTTTGAATCAGGCTTGTGTTGTTGGCTCTTGATTTGCTCTTAACTTTCGATTTGTTGGATAGATTGATCCAGGCTTGACTCGAATTCTGACTTTTCTAGTCTTCTTTGCCTTTCATAGTCCCCCAAGTGTTTGAGCTTTGAAGTACGAAATATCGAGCACTTGATTATTTCTTCCATGTGGTCCATTTCCTGAAAAAGAAAATACATACGGGACTCGAATGTATATAGTTTTTAGATGATGACTGCTTAACCTTTTTTATTTCCATCAGAAAGGTTGTAACCCTAGACCGGGAATAATTTTGCATCTGCGTGTCTTTCAGGTCTAATATCATCATTTGGTGTGGGGTAGCTTTTTGCCTATCATTGAAAATTGTTAGTATAATCTTAACTGTACAAAACAAAAATCGTAATTAAGTGATACCTGACCGAGGTATTTCTTTCGCTCAGAAATAATATTTCTTCATATGAACAACATTCCAACTCGAAGGTAAAACCTTGTCGTCCATGGTTTCTAACTCATAGGCACCTTTCCCAGTGATACCTCGAACTTTGTAAGGACCTTCCCAATTTGGGTTCAACTTTCAAGCTCCAGTTGTTTTTGTTGATTGGAAAACCTTTTTGACAACGAAATCCCCAATCTTTAAGTACCTGAGGTGAGCCTTCCTATTGTAATAGCGTTCTATGATTTGTTTTTGTGCTGCCATCCTTATTAAAGCTGTTTCTCTTCTTTGTTCGAGTAAATCCAAGTTTGTTCTCAATTCTTCATTCGTTTGATTCTTCCGTCGCTAATGTGAATCTCGTACTTGGTTCTCCTATTTCGACTGGGATTAAAGCTTCTGAACCATATACAAGTGAAATGGTGTTTCCTCCGTAGATGTCTTTGTTGTTGTTCGATAAGCTCATAATACTCCTGGTAATATCGTAGGCCAATTTCCTTTTGATTTATCTAATCTTTTCTTCAAATTATTAATGATAATCTTGTTTGTCGACTCAGCTTGTCCATTTTCCACTGGATGATAAGGTGAAGAGGTTATTCATTTGATTTTCCAACTTTGAAAACATTCTGTGATTTTCGAGCCTATAAACTATGGGCCATTATCACATACGATTTCTTTTGGTACTCCAAATCGGTATATAATATTTCGCCAAATGAAATCCTTTACCTCTCGTTCTCGTACCTGCTTGAAAGCTCCTGCCTCTACCTATTTAGAAAAATAATCTGTTAATACCAACAAAAATCATACATTTCCTTTAGCTTGTGGTAAAAGACCTACTATGTCCATCCCCCACTTCATAAATGGACAAGGGGAAATAACCGTGTGTAATAACTCTGCAGGGCGGTGCATACTATTGTCGTATCGTTGACATTTATCACACTTTGCTACAAAATTTTCTGCATCCTCTTCCATTTTAGGCCAGTAGTAGCCTGCCCTAATTAGTGTTTTAACTAAAGATCTTCCTCCTGCGTGATTTCCGCAATGCCATTCATGCACTTCTTTCATCACATATTCTGT
Source organism: Nicotiana paniculata (assembly GCA_005239505.1). Classification (NCBI taxonomy): domain Eukaryota; kingdom Viridiplantae; phylum Streptophyta; class Magnoliopsida; order Solanales; family Solanaceae; genus Nicotiana; species Nicotiana paniculata. The sequence continues at coordinate 43,671 of MDKI01115433.1, forward strand.
TTGAGCGGGTCCAAGACACCTTGCTAAAGGACAACCGAAAATCTTTCGATATAAATTCCCTCAAATTAAACAAGTAACAAGCAGCTTTTTGTCGAAGCAATTGAGACTCTTTATTGCCTTCAGGTACGATCTCTTACTACAAAAAATTAGCAATCTCGTTTCTCCAATCCCAGGTTAAATTATTAAAGCTTACCTCATTCTTATCCTGGTCCAGTGCTGAATGAAATAAGTGTATTACTATATCATTTTCTGCACTTGTTACTTCCACAACTGATGCAAGGTTCGCAATGCATCCGCGTCTGTATTTTCTTCCCTGGGTATTTTCACGATCTTCCATGATTGGAATTGTCTGATCAGTTCTCGTGCCTTTTCCAAGTATTGTTGCATAAGTGCCTCTCTAGCTATGTAAGTCCCCTGCATTTGATTGACTACAAGATGAGAATCACTTTTAATCACGATTTTCTCTATGGAGAGTTCACGTGCCAGTTCCAAACCTGCAATTACATCTTCGTACTCTGCTTCATTGTTATTAATAGGGTGACACTTACTTGCTTGTCTTATACTTTCCCCGAATGTGGAATTAGGACGATACACACAACGTCTCCTTTGACATTTGAGGAGCCATCAGTAAATAAAGTCCACGTACCTGGATTAGATCCAGTGAATATTTGTAATTCCTTTTCTACTTCAGGAACTATTTTTGTGCTAAAATCCGCTACAAAATCTGCTAAAACTTGAGATTTTATTGCAGTTTTAGGTTGGTACATGATATCATATTCATTGAGTTCTATTGCCCACTTGGCTAATCTTCCTGACAATTCTTGTTTATGCAAAATATTTCTTAAAGGATATGCAATTATAATGGAAATATGGTGACATTGAAAGTATGGTCTCAATTTTCTAGATGCCATAACTAATGTTAAAACAAGTTTTTCTAGATGAGGATATCTAGTCTCAGCATCCAACAAAGAGTTACTAACATAATAAATTGGAGATTGTTTACCTTTGTCTTCTCGTACTAAAACTACACTTACAGCCACTTCTGAAACTGCGAGATATACAAACAGTCTCTCTCCATCCCTTGGTTTAGCTAGAAAAAGAGGATTTGATAAGTATGTTGTTGGTTGATTTCCCAATGCACACGCAAGTGTACGTGGTCGACAAGTAATATAGGA